>PVKS010001276.1:0-39333 GCA_004027875.1 Aplodontia rufa
TAGGCAAGACTTTCTCAACAAGACTCCTGAAGTGAAAGAATTAAAGTCAAAAATCAATCAGTGGGATGCAATTAAGCTAAAAAGCTTTTGCACAGCTAAGGAAATGATCAAAATTGCCAAGAGATTTCCTACAGAATGGGAGAAAATCATGGCCTGTGATTCTTCTGAGAGGGATCTAATATCCAGAATTTACAAAGTACTCAAACATCTTAATATCAAAAACACAAACAATCCAATAAATAAATGGGCCAAAGAGCTAAATAGAAACTTCTTAGTGGAGGAAATTGAGCTAGCCAATGAATACATGAGAAAGTGTTCTAAACCACTAGCAATCAGAGAAATGCAAATCAAAAATACATTAAATTTCCTCTTATTCCAGTCAAATTGGCAAAAATGAAGACTATAAATAATAACAGATGCTGGACTGGTTGTGGGGAGATAGGAACACTAGCACATTGTTGGTGGAACTGCAGACTGGTATAGCCCCTATGGAAAGCAGTGTGGAGAATCCTTTAAAAATTAGGGATGTGATCTGGGTATTTACTATATGATCTGGGTATTTTTCCAGAGGAGTTAAAATCAGCACATTACAGCAACTCAGCATAATCTATGATCATAGCAGCTCAATTTACAGTAGCTAAATTATGGAACCAACCCAGATGCCCCTCACTGGATGAATGGATCCCACAGCTGTGGTATATATTGTAGGGGAGACCTCGAGATGAAGCAGCCCGTATGGACATGAAAGAGTTAAGCTGTTGCCTGCTGAGAAAGCTCAAAGTGGAAGTGGGTGAAAAATCAAAAAGTCACCTAACCACTGCTTGATCAGATTATATGTAGCAAATTCTCTCTGGCAGGCACCTTGCATACTTTCTGCAGATAAACACCCTGTGGATGAGGATAAGAAATTGGAAACAGTTTGTATTGATACTTGTCTGCATTAATAATAAGTTGCTTGTCTTTTAATTTCTTCTGTGTTGAATTCAATGTATCAAGTATCTTTCATAGACCTTTAATAACTGCAGGCTTTCTCACGTTTACCCTATAAAAGAACATGGAAGATAAAGGTTAGGACCTTGGAGCTAGACACCCTGGACCCCTGTGCCTTGTTTTTCTTTGTCTATCATTTCTCTTTCTTCAGTTGTTGCTTTTCCCCAGGTCCCCAATCCTAGAATTCAACAACTTCTTCATTTCAAGGTATCCCCTGCAATATATATACAATGGAATTCTATTCAGCAATTAGAAACAACAATATTGTGGCCTTTGAAGGTAAATGGATGGCAATGCAAGAAATCATGCTGAACGAAATGAGCCAAACCCAGAGAGTTAAAGGTCTAATATTTTCACTCATTTGTAGAGGGTGGAGCTAAACCCAGTCATGGGTAAAAGGCAATCAAACTCATGTACTAGACCCAGGAAAGACATAGAAACACATAATCTAAGGCAGCCATAGATATGGGGGGGAAGGATAGGTGGGAGGAGGAGAGAGGAAAGGAGTATAGGGAGGGATATAAGGAGACAGTCAACAATGTAGCATACTCTTTACCCCCCTGAGAATCCATATAATATTTATGCAATCATTTAATTCTGGAAAATTCACAATCTAAACATTGATATCACTCGTAGGAGCAAAATATAAAAGAATGAAGAGACTGGGGTTTGAGCAATGTGGGGGTAATTGTGGTTTAAGAACATATGCCTATCATATTGTTAATTTATATGCAATTATAATTGTATAATAATTTAACTCTTTAATAAAAAAAGAAAAGAAGAAAACCAAGAAAAAATTATGAATGATCTGATTACTAAAAGGAACAATGAATTAAAAGAAGATTTAATGAGGGCTGGAGCAGTGGCTCGGTGGTTATGGTGCTTGCATGGCATGCGTGAGGAAGCAGGTTTGAACCCCAGCACCACTTACACAACAAAGTGTCAGGGCAACAAAAATCAGATGAAAAACTAAATAAAACTGATTCTCTCTTTCATTCTCTTTCTCTCTCTTTAAGAAAAGAAGAAGATGATTTAATGAAGGGTCTAAGTGAGAAAATAAAAAGAGATGAAAACCTCTATTATCAAAGAAATAGACATACTCTAAAAGGAAGTAACAGAGCTAAAATCTTTAATCAATCACATCAGAAGAACCATAGAAGAATTTACTAATAGCCTATTCTCTATAGAAAACAGAACCTCACCTCTGGAAGAAAGAACTTCCAACTATTAAGATAGGCTGAGAATGCTTGTGTGCACAAATGATAAAGAAAAAACCCCCCACAGAACTTTCAAAATGTCTGGGATGAAATCAGAAGAAGCAATCTAAGAGTAATTGGAATACAGGAAAAAATTGAAACATAAACAAATTTTTATAAGGAGCATTCTCAAAGAAAAAATTTCCCATATCAGAATAGAGTCAGAAGTGCTCATCCAGGAAGTATACAGCACATACAATAGGGCTAATCAAATGCGAAGCTCCCGAGACACATGAGAGAAACGCCAAATTACATTCAGAGGCAAAGCAATAAGGATCATCTCTGACTTTTTAGCTCAGACTCCATAAGCAAGAAGATCCTGGAAAGAAATCATTCAATGTCTCACTGACCTCAACCTACAGTTGTGAATACTATACCCAGAAAAATTCAGTTTCAAATTCGATGGAGAAATAAGAACTTTTCACACTGAGAACGTAGCATACTCTTTACCCACTGGAGAATCCAAATAATACTTATCATTTAATCTGGAAAATTCACAATTTCACAATATACACATTTATATCTGTTTCAGGAGGGAAACAGATGAATCAAGAAAATGTGGTATGGGTGATGTGAGGGTGATTCTGGTTTAGGATCAAATGCATATCATAGTTTTATTTTATATTCATTTATGATTATACAATGACTAAACAATAAAAAGCTTAAAAAATTACTAAGGGTAAAGAGGTCTGAGTACCAATGACAACAAAAGAAACTATCCTTTGATCTTCATGAAACTTTCAGGCAAAGGAAGCTCATGACTTAATTGATTCATTTCTTCCATATTTAGCTTTACAGCATATATGAAAATTAGGTCTTCCCAACACTCAGAATCAGCATTACTGTTGGGAATGTTCAAAACATTGGATAATGTATATCTTTGCAATTGCCTACCTTCAGAAATGCCTTTGTTGGGGAACAGAGAAGAAAAGCTTCAATTGATACTGAGTTCTATGACTTCACTTTTAACTTTCCCACCTTGTTAGACTTGGTAGGGTAACATGAAGTTTTTAAAGTTAAAAGGGTTTTGAGAAACACTAGAAGATATTAGCTACATGATAAATGACTAGCATATGTCTGGTGAATAAATGGATTGAAACAAACCATAAACAGAATAGGTTATTTCAATATTATCAATCAGACATGAGGCTCTTGGGCTTGATTCCTCCCCTCTCCCCCCCAAAAAAGTGATTGTTCAGCATTTTCCTTATAGATTTCAAAGTGACCTCTGTAAAATGAAGTTGTCTTTTTCAACTGCCTACATACACTGTAAATCTTTTGAAAGCATATTGCCTGATGTGGCCAAAATTTTCTGCCATACAGGGAGATTTGATTTTTTTTTCCCAGAACAGAAAAATACAATTGCCACATTGGTTTACAGGTCATTTTTAGCGGGGGCTTTGCTGACATAAACATGCTTAAGAAGGCATTCAGATTTGCCTCTGGCAATTTTCTTATTTTGTATCATTAGAAATTCTTAAGCTGTGGTCCCTCTGCTATTTTATTTTTGTAGCTTATTCCTGGGCATGGTGGCAAAGTCATGTCATCTTAGATTCTGTGAGGCTGAGGCAGGAAGTGAAATGTTTGAGGCAAGCCTGGGGAAATAATCCCTGCCTCAAAATAAAAAGTAAAAGCCTGGGATGTTGCTTAGTGGTATAGTGGCTGTGAACTCTAAACTTCTGAAAAACAACCACAGAAAAATGTGGCCGATGTTCTTCAACCAGTCAAAAGTCTTTACCTCAAGGATAATTCTTGTATTCCTAATGTGAAATGTGAGCATTACCACTCTTTTGGATTCTCACTGGCAATTGGGTGTTTCTACATTTTCTGGTATGTTCTACTTTTTAAACTCTATCTGTTCATATGCAGTTCCTTGGCAAAAAAAAAAAAAAGCATTTTTAGATGAGAAAAAGGGTAAAACTTTCTTCCTTGCAAGTATTTTTTCTTAGTGCAGTGACACTGAGCAACACTTCAAAGTTGGAGGAACTGATAAGGAGTAAAAGTGTATGAATACTAAATAAAACCTAATGAGGGAAGAAAATGGAATCCGTGATTAAAGCAGTGTAAAATTACTTTTATAAAAGGAAAATCATTTTTCTCATATTCATTATAAGATTGTTCAGTAAATAACATTTATACCTGGTTGTACATTAATACACTGTAGGATTAAATCAAAGAAATTAGAGTCCTGAAGTTGATTATTATGGGAAGCATTTCTCAGATGCTGTTCTACAATATTATGACATGGATTTGTGAACGAATCCATGACAACTGGGTGGCTGTATACATTTAATTGTGCTGGTGACACACTTTAGTCAATAAGTCCTCTCTCATGGGGATGATTAGGAAATGGGAAACCAGTTTTGTTGTGCTACTCATTAAGAAGTGCTGGGCTTGCAGCACTCCGAAGTTTGCAGGTCCCAGGTGCTGAGACCACTCTAGGTAAGCAAAGGCAAGCAGCATGGTGAGGGGAGATCCGACCTCCCGGCGTCCTCCCCCTGGGCACAACCTGCAAGATGCTTGACCAAGGGTGCCAGCCCTATTACCTCTTCTTGTAATCCCTGTCATTCACGCCCCTTTGGCCACGAGTCAGCATTGGCTGCACTTTGGCTGCACTGCCGGCGCTTGCAGGCTTCTGGATACGGCTCTCAGGTTTGAGCTCACCCGGCTTCTGGGCGAGTGGAGCCTGTAACACCACCCTCGCCCAAAGGAGAGGCACTTCATCCTCAGGCGGGTGGAGGAGCCCCAGGGTCCCTGCTGCTCAGTCCCCACGCGGAAACCCTTCCTCTGGGCACAGGCCACAGCCTCAGGGGCACCTTCCCTTCAACTCACTTAAAACTGCGTCAGCTGTCCAAAACCAGCGCCTAGACGCCAGCCAAGCGAGTCTCAGAACACGGCTCCAACGGCGGAGCTCCGCCTTTATAGCTGTCCAAACAGAAACGGTCGTTGCCTAGCAACGCGGCCAAACCCCTGGGCGCGCGACCTCCCAGGGCTCTGATTGGCTGAGGAGTCCGGGGTGATCTGCGCATGTGCCCAGCTCTGCGCCGGTTGACCGCAGCTCAGCATTTCCTTGCAACTGTCAAACCGTCAAGCCTCTCTGGCAGTTGGTAGTGTTACTGTCCATCTCCAGCCAGGCTCGCGCCTCTGGAAAGCAGCCTTTGTAGCTGAGTGGGCTTGAGGTTCAGGGGAACTGACACTGAAGGCCCGTCTACAAAACTCCCCTTATCAAACTCGGTCTTCAATCTGCCCATTGCTTGCTATGTTCCTCTACCACGAGTCACTAAGCCCCAGCTGCTCAATAGAAATTGAATGCTTGTAGTAACAGAAGGCTATTTTGGAAAATTCAGAGACACTGGCAAAATATATACCATCAAGAGCGAGCCTTTGAGACCAAAGCAGTGCAGTTTCTCCAGAAGAAATGAAAATGCAAATCTACATGCTGTCTACTCTTCCCATATGGTCCAGACTTACCTCTTTTTTCCTTTATCTTCCTCTGTTAAATGTAAATCAATGCACTATTTACTGGGGGGGGGGCATGGTGCAATATTTAAGAACATTTCCTTTTTTATGTTATTAACAGGCTGCTTGTCTCAACATTCCATCTGTTCTATGTTTAAATGACATTTTGGGCAGTTATCTGTGTCCCTACCATTCCTGCACATTTCCCCTCATTTCCTGCCCTTTTCCACCACCTCCTGCTGTTGGTTTTCCTGTACCTCCTTCTCCTGCTTCCCTCTGGCCACACCTCCTTCAGCAGCTGGTAGTCTTGGGTAGCAGTGGGAACCGAACCCTGCAGCACCCCCAACTCTCAGGGCTCACTAATGGGATACGCATCTTTGCCCCATTCTTTTGTTCTGCTGTTGCATCCCTCTTGGCTTTATGGGAGGAACTTTTTCCAGGGAGCCTTCACCCTCCTGGCTCTCAATCCTGCAATTCCTGAGTCCTGCCAGCAACAGGGTTGCAGTCCACACCAGCCCCAGCCTGAACCACAATAGCCATGCTCCAGTCCCAATAACCCTGAAAGGGTGTCCCATTCCTGGGAAGGCAACAGTGGCCACGGCCCACTGTCCCAACCCCAGCCCTGCCAGGCAAGAAAAGACCTGGAAGATGAACAACTGTGGCCAGGCAGAGAAGGGTAACACCCTCAACAACCTACAGGATCCTGCTTGTCAATGATCTCCCTCTGGTTATCAAAGCCTTTCACACCAGGTAAAGACTTGGAAGCATTCTCTGTGCTCCAGTCTAAGCAAATTATAAGTTTTGCAAACAATGATTTGAATAGCATACTCTTTCATACTGAAATTCCACAAGTGGTTCAAGTTTGCTAAGGATAATCACAGAAATGGTCAAGAACAAACTAGAAGGGACTAACAATCCCAGTATTCCTCTGCCCAACACTGTACCACAATTCAATGCCAGAGAGCCATGTAAGTTTACAGGGTCTGCTCTTTATCCCAGTTACCCTAAAGGGTTGGCCTGTTCCCCTCCTGATCCTGGGAAGTTAGTGTTGTTCTGCCTCCTCTTGTTTTCATTTATCCTGCTTCATTGCATGCCCACATGCACTGGCTCCCTCTCTCCCAGGTTACTTATTTAGGGCTTGGATGTCCCCTCAGATCTGTTGAATGCTATGTCACAGGTGGGTGATGGTGGCTATCTTGTGGTTATTAATGGGATTTTCAGTGGTAGAGACTATTCTCCTGCTTTCTGCAAAATCAGAGCCTGCTGGCTTGAACAAATGTTGTCCACTTTCGATCCCTCAAGACTTTGTCAGAACTACTATCACACATTAGTTTTTATTTAAAACAAAAGATAAATGTTTTACACTGTATAATTAAAATAAATAGTGTGTTGTTGTAAATGCATGGTCTGATTGCTTTCCTCTAGAGTTTGGAGATAGTTTTTTTATTAGTGCATTATAGTTTTACATAATGAAGGAGTTTATTGTTACACTTTCATGCATGCACACATCATAACAATTTATTATAGGCCAATTCCCTCCCCCAACACAACTCTCCCTTTGACCCCCTTTTCCCCCTCCCTGGTCTCTTTTGTAGAGATTGGAGATAGTTTTAAACACAAGATACAATTAATCAACAATAACACCAAGAAAGTACATGTATATACCAAACATTGTTAAGTATGACAGAATAGATTCTTATGCAGGATTAGATCATAAATTTCATGCTTGACTCTGAATGATTGTAATGAAAAATACCTACTTTTCCTCTACAATTAGCTGCATGTTTGAGGCATGTTTCTAAATAACATCAGATTTCTAGAATTGTATTTCCAATGTGTAGAATCTGTCTTCATGACCAGTGTCCAGGGTGCATTAGTAACATGGTGGCAGGTTTAAGAACCAGAACTGTTCTCTGCAGTTGTCACTTTGTAATCCCAGTTCCCACAAAATATTCCTGCAAGACAATCAAAGCCTCCAGGAGCTTCTGTCATAATGGGATATTCACAATTGGGCAAAGAAAACTGATTGGAAAAACTGATGACCAGATGTGTCCATAGAAAGCCCTGGAAGCTCCAACCAAAACTATACAATCTGTGGGGCAAGTGTTAGCTTTGCAGGATTTTTGTTGTTGTTGCTTGTTTTTTAGGACCTAGGATAGGTTTTACAGTTTTACGTTGATCTGTCCCTCTTCATTTATTTATGGAAAAAGTCCCTCACTCTGGCCTTGTTTTCGTGATGACCTTTAAAAGCTTCTTGATATTCTAATTTCTAATGAAAAATAATGACAAAAAAAGAACCACCCAGGCTGGAGCAGTGGCTCGGTGGTTACAGCGCTTGCCGGACATGCACAAGTACACGGGTTCAAACCCCAGCACCTACGTACACAACTAAATGTCAGAGCAACAAAAGCCATGAAAATCTCAATAAAAATTGATTCTTTCTCTCTCTTTAAAAAAAAAAACACCCCCAACCCCCAGGCACAGGGGCACATACTAAATCCCAGTGGCTCAAAAGGCTGAAGGAGAAGGATCACACGTTCAAAGCCAGCCCGCACGGTTCATCCCTCACCCCTCACCTTGCCTGAGTCATTCTTATTCCCCCAGTAGACTAACAGAATGTGCCTAATAAGGGGAGCCCTTTGCTTGCAGGCAAATTTTGCCACACTATAGGCAGGCTTCACCCAATCCACTTGGATTCAATGGGCAACACATCACCCAAGTTGTTTTGGAAAATGTCAGATGTACCTAGCTGATGTCTCCAAGTTATGGCATATGCTCTGGAATTCAGTTTTGCTCATCATGAGACTACCTACTGCATTAGCACAGAGAGAAGAGCAGATATTAGTGGTCATGTGTAATGAATACTGTTGAGCTTGCTTCAAGACTTCCAAAGCCAAAGTCAGTCTTGTGTTGTAAGTTAACACCATTCTAAAGTCTGTGATGTCTCAACCCAATCCTTTGCACAACCCAATCCCTTGCACAAGAACCATGTGTAAAATTATGTTGCCTGACATGATCACAATCTTTCTTAGTGATCTGCTCATATTTTGTGGAAAACTTCAATGTTTTAATGACTGCATCATTGACTTGCGGGTTTCTTTTGTATTATTTTTCATTAGAAATTAGAATGTCAAGAAGCTTTTGAAGGTCATCACATAAAACAAGGCCAAGAATGAGGGACACTTTCCATAAATAAGTGAAAGGGGGCAGACAGCAAATTGGGAACTTCTGATTGACTTGTTTCAATGTCAAAGGAACTACAGATACCCTAAAAATCACATGGCTTTTGGTGATACTTGGGGATTTGCCCTAAGGAAACATGAACCACTTCACTGTTCATTTTGCTTTTATAAACTGTCAGCTATCAAAAAATAAACAAACACTAAATAATGACATGCCACTTTACCTTTCATTTATATTCTTACGTATGTATTTTTTTTCTGTTTCTGGGTTTTCCATTGTCTCCCACTGAATGGTCTGCTACTTGTATCAGCACTCCTCAGACTAACTTCTTTATCAAATAAACAGTATTTTACTATGAGTTATGATTCTAAAGTTTCCCTTCTCCCTCCTTCCTTCCCAGTATTCTCCTAGCAATATGTACCTTTACATTACTTGAGGTAATTTTTAATCACTATGTCAAGTTAAAAAGAACTCAGTGGAAAAAAAAGAACTCTGTGGCATTTTTATTTTAATTTTTTTTTCAAAGAGAGAGGGACAGTGAGAGACAGAGAAAGAGAGAAACTGTAGTTTTTCACATGGCCTTCGTTGCTCCAACATTTAGTTGTGTATGTGGTGCTGGAGTTTGAACCCGGGCCCTTGTGCTGGCCAGGTAAGCGCCGAAACCGCTGAGCCACTGCTCCAGCCCCCTTAATTTTTATTAGGTTAAGAGATTTCATTTTACCTAAGAATTAGTATTTAATTAATATATTCATACAGATGTCTCTCAACATTTTTTTATGTCCTGCCTTAGTTTTTGGTAGCAGTGGATATTTTTTCCTTTCATATAAATCTTGTGCACTTCTTGATGTTTTTATTGCTGGGATACTTCTTTTCATTGTAATGGGTTTTTTTTCCATTGCAATTTGTATAAGACTTTTTATATTTGTGTATTCATTTTACAACCTGAATAAAGAACTTTTTAAACTATAATTTAACAGCAGGAGTTCACAATTTCTAGCAATTAGTGATGGGGGAAAAAGGACAGATTTCACCAGAAAGATTTAATATTGAAAAATGGTATGTGAAGCAGATGGAAAAAATAAAGAAAAATAAAGGAAACAAAAGATAAGATAGACTGCTTTTATTGAAGGGTAAGATAATTTCTAAAAACTGACAAGTAGCTAGGTACAGTGGTACATGCCTATAATCCCAACAGCTCTGGTGGCTGAGGCAGGAGGATTGCAAGTTCAAAGCCAGCCTCAGCAATTTAGTAAGGCTGTCAGCAACTCAGCAAGACCCTGTCTCAAAATAAAAAATTAAAAAAGGCTGAGGATATGGCATACTGCTCAGTGGTTAAGTGCCCCTGTGTTCAATCCCTAGTACCCCAAAATAAATAAATAGTAACAATAACAAATACAGCTATATTGCCCCTCAAATCTTACTAGCAGAATTTTTCAGTAATCTCCTAGCTAACAGAGACATCTTTTTATTTCCTCTTAATATTTTCTCTGTTCCTTTGCATTATCCAAGCAGATTAATTCTGTACTCTTATGGAATCTCTATGCTGACTGTGTATTCTCGTTACCTCTGTTACCAAACCAGTCTCCTTTTACCTGATGCCCAGTGTACCTATCCTTTTGGCTATGTTTTGCAAAACCCGGTTTTATTCACCAGACAGCCAAATAAGATGAGGGGAATCCCAAGGACTCAAACCAGCCTCCTTAAGGTTAAGGCTTCAGGTTATTTATAGGATAAAGAAAACAGGATTTCTGAGGTGATTGGATGTGATAAGAGGGAGGTAATCAGTGGTCTGCACATGCCTACACAAACTTCATGTCTCTTCGTAAGACAATCCTTCGGATAATGGAGGCAATAGCACATTCACAGGATGGAGTTTTCAGCTGTCTGAAGTCACAAAGTCACCCATTCATCGGACATCTGCATAGGTCCAAGTGAAGAATGTATGGACTTCACCTTTAAGATTAACAAAAGCAACTTCCAAGCTCCTGAAAATCTATGTGGATAATTATTACCATAGTAACCACATAGCAGAGGTGTTACTAACACCAAAGCTAGCGGGAGTACACGGCTTAGCTACATGACCTCGAAAACCGGTGAAGTGAAGTGAGAGGGCTTATTCAGATTTTCCCTTGGTTTCATGTTCAGTGTGAAGAAGACTCTTTCCTCCATATGTCTCCCTTATTCTTTAACATCTTCTACACTTAAAATCTAAATTAGCAGGGCTGGAGCGGTGACTCAGTGGTTTCGGTGCTTGCTTGACAAGCATGAGGACCCGGGTTCAAACCCCAGCACCACGTACACAACTAAGTGTGGGAGCAACGAGGGCCATGTGAAAAACTAAATAAAGTTGTTTCTCTCTATCTCTCTCACTGTCCCTCTCTCTTTATTTAAAAAAATTTAAAAAAATCTAAATTAGCATTTCTTTCCCTTTTCTAGTTTCTTTCAGTCTGCAACTCTTCTGTTTCAGTGTTGTTTTCTTAGGAAGGCAAAACATGTTGACTTCACACTCCACAGAAATAGTATAAAAGGAAAGTATGAACAGAAGCTCCTTTTAATTGCTTGGATCAGTGAGTAGTCCCAGTTGGACTATCACCGGTATTGTTGGTGAAGAAGATAGGACAGGAGCAGGCCCCCAAAAAGTAATACAAAATCAGCTAGCCCAAGACTTACCAGATTGCTCTTTCATTTGCTAACGATTCTGAGTTAACTAAACAGTAACAAAATTCATCTTTGTGCAAAATGTACTAACATAATATGAGAGTTTGTCAGTCATACCTGAGAAAAGAAATTTAAAAGAAGGAAAGTATTATTTGGCTCATGACTGAGTCCATGGTCACTTGGCCCTGTCACTGTGGGCATGTGGTGAAGCATAACATTAAGGCAAGAAGCACATGGTGGAGCAAAGTTGCTCACCTCATGGAGTCTGGCAAACAGAGAAGGGGGCCATGGACCCAATTTATCCTTCAAGGGCATGCTCACAATTACCTCCCTTCCAATAAGTCTAACCCTGAAAGTTTTCATCATATCCCAATAGTACCACAGGCTGGCAACCAAGTCTTCAACATATGGATCATGGGGAACATTAAGACTCAAATCATAACATTCTTTTGAGTGAAATATATTCTGTATTTTTCCCAATTTTTTTTTTTTTCAGAGAGGGAGGGAAGGAGGGAGGGGGAGAGAGAAGGAAAGAGACAATCAATTTATTTAGTTTTTCCTATGGTTTTCGTTGCTCCAACACTCAGTTGTGCATGTGGTGCTGGGGTTTGAACCTGGGTCCTCATGCATGCCAGTCAAGTGCAATACCACTGAGCCACCACTCCAGCCCCTTGCCCATTCTTCTTCTTCTTTAAAAAAGAGGACAGTGAGAGAATCAATTTTCATTTTCACATGGCTTTCATTGCTCTGACACTTAGTTGTGTATGTGGGTGCTGGGGTTTGAACCCATGTACTCGTGCCCGCGGGGCAAGCACCTTAACTGCTGAGCCACCCCTCTGGCCCCTTTGCCCATTCTTTTAGTAGCACTACTTTCATTTTGATTTCCTCATAAATTTAGGAAATTTGCCCTCATCAGATGTATAGCTTGCAAATATTTTCATTCTGTAGGTGTCACTTCACTGTGTTGCTTCTTTGCTATACAGAATCTGTAATTTGATATAATTTTAGTGTATATTTGATTTTACTGTTTTACTTCTGATGTCATAACTGAAAAATTATTTTCCCAGACCAATATAATGGATCTATGCTTTTTTGTAGGAGTTTCAGAGTTTGGGGACTTACATGTAATTCTTTAATCTACTTTGTGTTGATTTTTTATACTATGACAGATTTATATTATGAAAGAATTTAATGCCATTTTTCTGCATATATTGTTTACTTAACACCATATACTGTAGACACTGTCTTTTCCCCATTGTGTGTTCTTTATGCTTTTGTTAAAAAACACTGGCTGTAAATTGATGGATTTATTTCTGGGTTCTCTATTCTGTTCCATTGGTCTTTTTTTGTGCAGGAGTTTGATATTTTGGTAACTTGAAGAAAAGTATGATGCTTCCAGTTTTGTTCTTTTTAACAAAGATTGCTGTGGCTTTTGGTGATGCCTTGATTTCACACAAATTTTAGGATTGTTTCTTCAATTTCTCTGAACAATATTGTTCATATTTTGACAAGGATTACAATGAGTCTGTAGACCTCTTTTACTATTTCTATTCTGAGTTTTTAATGTCCATTCCAGGAATATGAGATGTCTATGCATTGATTTTTGCCAACTTCAATGTCTTTCATCAATGTTTCATAATTTTCTGTGTAATTGACTGTCTTTGTGAAATTTATTGCTCAGTATTTTAAAAATTATGTAGCTATCACAAATGGGATTTTCTTCCTTTTTTAATTTGCTCTTGGAGAACATAAAATGCTATTGACTTCCATGTGCTGATTGCGTGTCCTACAAATTTGCTGAATTCATTTGTTATAGTTTTTAGTGGAGTCTTGAAGGTTTTCTGTATGTTCATGTCTGCTGTTAAATGGGGACAATGTAACTCTCCCATTCCAATTTAAATGGCTTTTTAGTTTCTTTCTCTTAATTGTTCGGTCTAGAACTTACAGTTCCGTGTTGAATAGATGGCAAATTGAGATTTCAGCCTGCGGTTTTATTGGTAGTGTCCTTCTCTGGTTTTGGTATCAGGATAATACAGATCCTGCAGAATGAGTTTGGAAGTAGTGTCTCCTTTTCAGTTTTGGACAAGCAGTGTTAGTTTTTTGTGGATTTTTGTTATTGTTGTTTGTTTAGGTTTGATAGAACTCAGTAGGAAAGCCATCAGGTCCAAGACTTTCCTTTAATGAAAAGACTTCTATTATTACTGATTCAATTTCATTAATCATTATTAGTTTGTTCAGATTTCCTGTCATAATAATTTGGTCTTAGTACACAGCAACTGTCTGGGAATTTATCCAATTTTTCAAACTTATCCAATTTAATTGCATATAATTGTTCATAATAGTATCTTGTGATCCACTTTATTTCTGTGGTAACAGTTGTATATCTTTTTTCATCCCTAATTTTGAGTCATGTTTTCTTCTTAGTATGAAGATTTTGAATAATTTTTTTAAAAAAATCAACTTTTCATTTTGTTGATCTTTTGTATTGGTTTTCTACTATCTCATTTTTTCTAAGATCTCTATTATTTCCTTTCTTCTAATAATTTTGGGTTGAGTTTGTTCTTGTTTTTCCAGCTCCTTAAAGTGCAATGCTGGGTTGTTTATTTGAGGTCTTCCTTTTTGGTGTACATTACTTACGGCTACTTCCTTCTTAGAATTGCTATGCTATATATATCCTATAGGTTTTTGCATATTTCTATTTCTCTCAAGAAATTTTTATTTTTTAGTATACTGGGGACAAAAACTTGGGCATGCTTAGACAAGCATTCTACCCTGAATTTTATCCCCACACCGTCTCAAGGATATTTTTTAAATTTTCCTTTGAAGTTCTTCATTGATCCACTGGTCATTCAAGAGCATATTTAATTTCTATGTAATTGTAAGGTTTCCAAAGTACCTCCTGTATTGATTCCTAGTTTAATACCATTGTGAGCAGAAAATAGTTCATGCATTTTCAATATTCTTAAATTTGTAGACTTTTGCAGTCTAACATGATTTATCCTACAGAGTGCCCCAAGAATATGTATGTTGCAGCTGTTGGATGAAATAGTCTGCAATTGTACATTAATGCTATGTGGTCTAGATTACATTTTCTGATTTTATCTGATTTTCCACTGCCTAAAATTATTAAATTCTATTATTGTTATATAGTCTATCTTTACATCTACTAATAGTTGCATTACATATTAGGTACTCAAAAGCTGGGTGCATATATTTACCATTTTCTATATATACCAATTAGAGGTGAAATGAGTCTCTTGCAGGGAGTATATGAGTTTTGCTCCCACTCAGCCACTGTCTTTTATTTAGAGAATTAACCAATTTACATTCAAGGTAATTGTTAATAGGTAAAGACTGCTACCATTTTGTTTTTCAGATCCTTTCTTCCTCTTTTACGTAGTGCACATCATAAAACACTATGAACTCAAGAGCAGCATTGCATACCTATAATCCCAGGGACTCTGGAGGCTGAGAGGATTTTAAGTTCAACATTGGTCTGTACAATTTAGTGAAACACTGTCTCAAACTAAAAAAAAAAAAAAATAGGGCTGAAAATGTAGTTCAGTGGTTGAATGTTCCTGGGTTCAATTCCCGGAACCACAACACAACCACCAAAACAAGCATAGGGTTTTAACAAGTTAAGATGACAAAAAAATCCATCCCTTTCCATTTTAAATATTTGCTGTGCCAATTTACATCATTTTATCGCAAATTTCTTATTACTATAGCTACTTTACTAGCTCTTTTAGCCTTCTTACTACAAATATTAGCGATTTACTGTCATGGTATTATTATTATTCAAAATGTGACAAATATTTAAATGAGTTTTATACTTTCAGATACTTTTGTTTTACTTGTTAACATCCTTTTCTTGCAGCTTGAAGAACACTCTTGAGCATTTGTTAAGTCGAATGGTCGTGTCTTCCCTAAGATTTTGCCTAGGAAATCTTTAATATTAATTTCTGAGGGACAGTTTTGGTGCATATTAGCTGAAAATGTTTTTCCTCTAGCACTTTGAATATATCATCACAATCTCTCTTGGTCTGTAAGGAATCTGTTAGTAGCCATATTAAAACTTTCTCTGATGTGATTTGCTTTTCTCTTGCTTTCATGATCCTTTATCTTTGATCATTGAGTTTTTATTATGTGTCATAGAGTAGTATTTGGAAAACTTCTGACATTCTTTTACATGGTATTTATATCTTTCTACAGATTCAGAAACTTATCAGCTATAATCTCTTTAGCTTCCCCCACTTATTCTCCACCCCACTACATGGAAATGATTCACAATTTACTCTTCTGATGTCCCATAAATCCCATAAGCTTCCTTCACTCCTTTAGTTTTTTTCTTTTCTCTTCTATTTTCAAATAACCCATATTCAAGTTCACAAATTGTTTTGCTGTAACAATACTGTTAATGCTATCTATTGCACTTTTAATTTCACTTATGTTTTTCAGTTAAAAAAATTTTTTAAATTATTTTCTGAAATTTCCTCTGCCAAATTTCTGAATTTCTAGATTTTAAGTTTTTAATTTCTAGATTTAAGTTTTTGGATCTTCCTTGCAAACAGGCATACTGAGATCTACAACAGTTAATATATCTCCATATCTTTAGTCAGTCACTGGCACTTTGGTGCTACCATAGTTCCCATCTTATTTATTTTTATCATCCTAGGAATTGAACTCGGAGGTACCTTACCACTGAGCCACACCCCCAGCATCACCCCCTCCCTTTTCAAATTTTAAGAAAGGAGTCTTCCTAAGTTGCTTAAGGTCTCACTAAATTCCTGATAGCCTCAAACTTGCAATCCTCCTGCTTCAGCCTCCTGAGTCACCAGCATCAAGCCACAATTGTTCTTGATCATTGTGGCATGCAAGCATTGTAAAAAATACTTAGCAGATGTATTTATTCCAGGCTTTGCCACCTGGCTTTATCTGGTGATGTCATTAAACAGTAAGCCTCACCAGAAATCTGAGGCAGTCCCTAAGTTTACCTGGTTGCTGAGGTACGTGTTACCATTAGTTATTCTGAGCCCACCACTATTAAGTTGGTCAGGAGTGATAGAGGATGGAACTCTAGAGTATCTCACTGTAGCTGCAGGTCCCCATCTGGCATTAGGTAGCACTAAAAATAAATCTACGTGTACAGTTGGCAGGTATGGGTAGGATGGAGTGGAAAGGGGAGGGGGTCTGGAACGGAGTTTTACTGAACCAAACCCAATATTGCATTCCAAGCCAAAGTTCAATGCTTACTTCTCTCTTTCCCACTGGCAAAAAGTATCTCTATGCAGTACTACTTGGATTTGGGGCAACAGGGTCCCAGGTAATATAAAATTGTTCTTCCTATTCAATGCATCTTACTTATAACAAGGTTGCTTATCTGATTTTCTTGACTCAAGTTATTTTTGTGTGGATATCTGTGTATTTTCTCATTTTGCTTTTGTGGTGCTGGAGTTGAAACTCAGGGCCTTACTCACCATGTTCAGCACTTCATCACAGAACTACACACCCAACCCTTTATTTAAATACATGTTTCTGTCAGGGGGTGTGCCAGAGGATGACTGTTGGAGAGGCTTAGTCTACCATCTTGCTGGCCCTTTTACAATAATTTGATTACATCAATTTGACCTCTGAATGACAGCTTTGACAATTATTAGCTCTTTTTTGCTGTATTCTACGACTTGAAATTCAACAAAAGATGACAAAGCATACAAAGAAACAAGACAGTGTTAGTCAAGTCATAAAATTAAAGAAATCTGATTACCATGATTCACTGAAAAAAGAATTTGATACAAAACATATGAAAGAACCAAATGAAAAACTGGGGGAAGTGAAAAATTCAGATTTGAGGTAACATGTGAAAAATCAGTGAACACAGAGAAAAATTAACTTTAATTGTTCAACTCAAACAGGGAGGAAAAAAAAAAACAAACCTTGAGACCATGTCAACATGAAGTATACCAACACATAGTACAGGAAGGGAATCACAGAAAAAGAAAACTATATAAAAATATACAATGGCCAAAAATCTCTCAAATCTGATGAAAAAGATTAAATGACAGACTCAAACAGCTCAACCAACTAGGAGGAGAATCATAGATCCACACCTGAAATATGAATGATAGTCAAACTGTTAAAACATTAGGTCAAGGCTGGGCACAGTGGTGCACATCTATAATCCCAGCGACTCGGGAGGCTGAGGAAGGAGTATTGCAAATTCAAAACCAACCTCAGCAATTTACCAAGGCCCTGTCTCAAAATAAAAAATTAAAAATAGACTGGGGATATAGGTCAGTGGTTTAATACCCCTCAGTTCAATCCCTGGTACCAGAAACCACCACAAAAGGTAAGGCCAAGAAAAGAAAAGCAAATCTTTCTTTTTTTAAGAGAGAGTGAGGGAGGGAGGGGGGAAGAGAGAGCGCTGGGGAATCAATTGTTATTTAGTTTTTCATGTGGCTTCTGTTGCTCCAACATTTTTGTGTATGTGGTGCTGGCATTCAAACCCACAACCCTGTGCATGTGAGGTAAGTGCAGCAACCACCGAGCCACAACTCCAGCCCCGGAAAATGAATCTTGAAAAGAGCAACAAAAAACAATCACAGAGAGGACCAAAAATACTTAATAGATGACTTCACCAAAAGTAATAAGAACTCAGGATGCATTAAGATGACATATTCAGAGTCAAAGAAAACCTTGAAAACTGTCAAACACATATATTCAGCATAATTACCCCTTAAAAGAGTCAAAAATAGACATTCCAAGATAAAAATTGAGGATTTAAGATTGTATATGGCATAGAGCTGTAGTAACAAAAACAGCATGGTACTGGTATCAAAATAGGAATGAAGACCAATGGAAAAGAATTGAAGACTCTGAGATAAACCTACCAATCTTTAAATGCTTGATCTTTGACAAAGGGATCAAAATATAACATGGAGGAAAGACAGCCTATTCAACAAATGGTGCTGGACAAACTAGACAACAATTTGCAGAAGTTGGAAATTGGATCCTTCTTTCTCACCAGGCACAAAAATCAAATAAAAATGGATCAATGAACTAGGAATTAAACCAGCTACCATACAACAGCTAGAAGAAAAATTAAGACCACACTCCAGCATATGGCAATAGGCAACAACGTTCTCAAGGAGACTCCCTAAGTGAAAGAATTAAAGTCAAGAATAAATGAGTGCCATTAAATTAAAAAACTTTTGCTCAGCCAAAGAATTGGTCAAAACTGTCAAGAAACAACCTACACAATGAGAGATAATCACGACCTGTGATTCTTCTGACATGGGACTGATATCTAAAATTTACAAATAACTCAAAAAACTCAATAACAAAAAATACAAACAATCCAATCAATAAATGGGCCTGAGCTAAACAGAAACTTCTCAACGGAGGAAATCAAGCAAGCTAATGAATACATGAGAAAGTGTTATAAATCAGTGGTAATCAGAGGAATTCAAATCAAAACTATATTAAGATTTCACCTCATTCCAGTCAGATTAGCAAAGATGAAGAATATAAACAATAACAGATGCTGGAAGAGTTGTGGGGAGATAGGAACAATCACACACTGTTGGTGGAACTACAGACTGGTATACAGGCTCTGGAAAGCAGTATGGAAACTCATCAAAATATTAGGGTTGGATCTATCATACAATCCAACTATCCCTCTTCTGGGTATTTTCCCAGAGGAGTTAGAATCTGCACATTGTACAGTGGCACAGCAAAATCAACGTTCATAGCAGTTTAGCTAAATTATGGAATCAACCTAGATGACCCTCGCTGGATGAATGGATCTAAAAGCTCTGGTATATATATACAATGGAGTTCTACATAACAATATTGAGGGCTTCGAAGGTAAAGTGGCAATGGAAGAAATCATGCTGAGCAAAGTTAGCCAAACCCAGAGAGTAAAGGGTTGAATATTTTCCCTCATTCATGCAGGCTAGAGTAAAACTGTCAAACTCATGTATTAGACCCATCAGAGGCATAACAACACACACTCTAGGGGAACCATAGAGTTGTGCGGGGGTGGGGGGGGTGGGGGGAGAGGATAGGGAAGGATCTACAGAGACAATCAACAATGTAGAATACTGTTTACCGCCCCCCCAAAAGCCAATAATACTTACACAATCATTTAATTCTGGAAAATTCATAGTCTAAACAATTATATCAATTGTAGGGTTGAAATATACAAGAATCAAGAGACTGGGGTGCGGGCGATGTGGGCGTAAGTCTGGTTTAGGAGCAAATTGTTAGAAGCAAGTATTATTACTTTATACACATTTATGATTGTACAATAACAACTCCTTAATAAAAATTTTTAAAATAAAGAACTATTAAAACTCGAGAAAAAAAAGTGTATATAGCAGTAGTTATACCTCTGTACTGTTCAGCTAGCAGAATGTAATACTTATGACAATAGCACAAAGAAGAGGAAAAAGGGATATACATTGGAAGAAAGTTCCTACATTTTATCAGAATTAACTCTGTAAAACTTTGAATTAGAATAAGATGTCATCCCTACAGCAACTAAACAAAAAAAAGTAGCATCTCAATATAGCAGAAATGAGCAGAATATAAAATGATACTGAAAACTTCATTTAAAACAAAAGATAAGAACAGAATATCTTTAGATACGAGAAAAATTAAAAGGAAATAGCAAAAGGCACGTATAAATTCAACCGTCTCAACAATATTAAATATGAATGGAATGAATATTCCACTAAAATGGCAGAGACTATTAGACTGGATTGGAAAGGCAAGATCCATTTGATAAAAGACTTTCATTCAAACTGTGATTTCCTATGATTTACAATAAGACATAAAACTCAACTTAAGAAATGAGGTAAATGATTTGAATAAATGTTTCTCCATATATATAATCATGGCCAATAATCACAAAAGAATATGTTTCACATCACTAGTCACTAGAGATGCAAATTAAATCTAGTGATAAATTTGAGATTAGAATTTAGGTGAGTTTATTAATTTGGATGTCAGTGGTGTGAGATACTACATCATATCCACTAGAATGGACACATAATCAAACAGTAGTAGACTAAGAAGAAGCACTGTAAAACATATGGAGGAAGCTAGGTGTGGTGGCGCATGCCTAATAACCCCAGTGACTTGGGAGGCTGAGGCTGAAAGATGAAAAATTTGAGGACAGCCTCAGTGGTAGAAGGTGACTAGTTTCAAAACCTAGTAACACGCATGCACACACACACGTGCGCGCACACACACGCACACACACGGAGGAACTGTAGCCCTCATACATTGTTGGCTGAAAAATAAATTGTACATTCACTTTGAAAACATACCTGTAATCCCAGCAATTTGGGAAGTGGAAGCATGACAACCACAAGCTGGAAAAAAAGCCTCAGCAATTTAGGGAGGACCTAACCAACTTATTGAGACCCTGTCTCAAAATAAAAAAATAAAAAGGGCTGGGGATGAGGCTCAGTGGTTAAATGCCCCTGGATTCAATATTCAATAAACAATACCAAAAAATAAAACAACAGTTCACCAGTTTCTTAAAAAGTTTTCCACAACTGGCATGATAGTATTTGGGGGGAAAGTAGAGTGCGTATAGTGTACTAAAACCTGATTTTGGCAATTATTACACAAAAATCTTTGTATAATTATAGTGGATAGATTTTTATAGCAAGTAAATTAAAACAATAAAACTTTAAAACAAGTTTTGTCACATAAAACAGGTAAAGCTTATCAGTGCTTTTTATATGTGTATGTGTACGTACATATATGCAGAGAACATGAATAAAATAAAATGTGGAATATTAAAATAATTGGTGAGTCTGAGTCAAGGATATAAAGGAGTTCCTAGTATTAAAAAAAAAAAATCGGTTTGAAATTACATCTAAATTTAAGAGGTTACCAAAACATGTCAAAAATGTGTAATAAGTTCCCTCCATCTTCTTCAATGAAGACCATATACAGCTTTAGTTATTAGAAAACTGTAGGTAATTTTAATAAAGACACTTCAAGAATATACTTTGGTTGTAAAACCAATACAATGCACTCTAAAATTTTTTCAACTAAATTAAATAAAATTATTTGCAAATCCTAACATCTTCATATTTACAAATATAAATGAAAAGTAAACACAATCTCCCATTTATAACCCAGGGTAAATCAAAAGCTCACTTTGAAGGGATCTGCATTTCTGCTTTAACTTTGCTTTAAGTATAGTTATGCAGTTATTCAGAATGAAGTTTGTTACTTGTTTATTTAACAAAATACTATTGTTCTGAAATGAATGTCATTAGTTACAGTAATTTTTTAAAAAACATGAAAATGCATGCTGCATTTTTAAAAGGTTAAAATCATTTTGTGAGTCTATCTTTACGTTTATAATTCTCTACTCTTTTTTCAAAAAAAATTTTATATAGGAATCAGTCTGTAACATAATTAAGTGCATCTTAATCATGTTTTCACTGATATACATAAAACGATGATTTGCCAATAATAAAACAGTATTATTTACCAAATTATCAAGAGATAATGCTAAATCTTCAATAATTTAACTTGTAAATTAAAAATACTGAGTCCTAAAGGCACAAATTTTATTCACATTAGAATAACCAATCATAAAACCACTATGTATTTTCAAAATAATAACTGATTGATATTTCTCAAAACAAATTGTTTTCAATTCTGATGGTTCTTTATTTAAATGTATTTGCTATGGGTTGCTAATTTGTAACAGATGTCATCATGAGAATGACAAAAATTAGATAAATGTAACAAAAGACTAACAGTGTTTCACACCCTTGAATTACATGAAATCAAGGATGGGCAGGGAAAAGCACTGCAAAAGGAGACTACTACAATGCTACTTATATTCTTTCAATAAAATCAGCAATGCATCCATATCAAGAGAGTTATCATCTCACTTCCAACTTCTTTCCCTCAAGAACAATCTGAATCTCTTTGGCATCCAAAGTCTCATAGGTCAATAAAGCTTCTGCTAGATTCTTATGTTCTTTTGCATGAGTTTTCAATATATGTTTGGCGCGTTCATATGACTCCTAAAATAGAAAACAGACATGTAAGAAACATAATGTAGAGGAAGCAAAACTATAGGCAATGAGAAAAAAAGTTTGTGTAGCCTTAGCTTAAGAAATCTGCTGATTTATACTTGTGAAAAATAAAAAGCACTTAAAAGCATGGCTCTACAGTACAAATAATTTGTGCCTAAGGACATGAGAGCCAGGTGCAATGGCACACACCTGTAATCCCAGGACTCTGGAGGCTTAGGGAGAAGGATGTTAAATTTGAGGCCAGTTTGGGAAACTAAGCAAGTTCATGTCTCAAAATACAAAATATAAAAAAGGCTTGGGGATATGGCTCAGTGGTAGAGCATCCCTGGTAGACCCCCAGTACCACCCAACCCCATCCCCAGAAAAAGAAATAGTACATGGAAAAGTCTCCCCTTTTCCACAATGTTTATTTTCTTTGCTGTAAACTACTCTAAAGCTGTGAACTGTTTATTCTCTTTGCTGTAAACTACTCTTCTATCTCCTTGAGTTAATCAAAACCTGGCTCATTCTTAAGATTTAAGACTGTTCTCCCCAAGACCTCTCCAGTGTGATTTATGTGGTCCTATCCCAGATACTTCTTTATTTCCATCACAACTTCCACACCATTATTAACCTTTCCTTTTGTAGAAAATATTATTCCTTTGAAAACCAAACCATCTAACTACTGATCTATCCAACCCCCTTCACTGTTCCATCTAACATATACCCAAATGACCCCACAGCTCATTCTTTTCTACATTCCAAGACCAGCCTTAAGGAACACATAACTTCAAAATCTAAATGAAACACAGAAGCGTGCTTTTAAGTAATCTCCAGACCTACATTACATACTTAGTTACAACTTGAAGTCTTCACCAAAATGGCTCAAATTCAACATGTATAAAAATGAACTCATGATCTACCTAATCATAAGGCCTTATTCCAGGTATACTCTCAAGTTTCTTCTGTGACTGGTACAAATTATACAGTTACATGAGTGAATAAATCTAGAAAAGAGCTCTAACTACTCTCTTACCCTTCTTAAGAAAAATATCAAAAGGACATACTACAGCAGTATCTCTCTCTCTTTTTTGTCCTGGGAATTAAACTTAGGGGCAGTTAACCATAGAGCCACATCCCCAGCCCTTAAAAAGTAAGAAGGGCTGGAGATGTGGCTCGCGAAGTTCCTTAGGGCCTCGCCAAATTGCTGAGGCTTGCTTTGAACTTGCCATCCTCTTGGTCTCAGTATTCCAAGTTGCTGGATTTACAGGTGTGCACCACTATGCATGGTACAGCAGTATCATTTGAACCTGCCCATGACTATTTCTATTTTCACCATCTTAATCTAAGTATCCATGATAACATGCCTAGACTTCCACAGTACTGGATTTACACTAATCTGTATGAGACAGTGCAGCAAAAACGGCCTTTGTTTTGTTTATTCTGCACTCTCAGCATATGCACACTACTGGGAACAAAACAATCAGTAATATTTTTTCAATAGATACATGTGAGAATGGGAAAATAAGAGAATAGAGACTCAGTAAACAATATTCTTCATTCTGTCACCTCCTCTATGATTTTTCAGCTAAAGTAGAATTGAATTCTTCTCAGCCCATGTCAAAATAAAATAAACACCTACTTTAGGAAAAGAGATTTCCTTTTTTATTTTTTCATTTATGGAAAAGAGGTTTCTTGATAACACTTAAATCATTGCAGCAATCTACACCTATTTTTATTTTATTTTATAGAGAGATTTCTAGTGAAAAGAACCGTTAGCTGGGGCTAAAGCAGATTATGGAGCTTCCTTGGCATGTGCAAGTACACGGGTTCAAATCCCAGCACCATGTACACAATGAAGTGTGAGAGCAAGGAAAGCCACATGAAAAACTAAATAAAAAATTGATTCTCTCTTTCGCTGTCTCGAGGAAGGAAGGAAGGAAGGAAGGAAGGAAGGGAGGAAGGGAGGGAGGGAAGGAGGAAGGAAGGAAGGAAGGAAAGAAAAAGAGCTGTTATCTGCCATTTGTCCATGGTGCTGGGGATCAAAACCAGAGCCTTGCACATGCTAGGCACATACTTTACCACTAAATAATCAACATACCTAGCCATTATTATCATTTTTAAAGTACCTACTCAGGCAAATTATGTCTAAAACATATAAATAATCACATACAAATACTATTATTACCCTTAGAAGAATTCTTATTTCTTGTTCAATGGCAGATTGAGTTTCAGGACTCAGTTTTCCTGTGTCACTGTAGGTCATAACTCCAAGCTAAAACCAAAGAGAAGAAATTAATTGAACAAGAAAATTCCCTAAAAGCCAAGAAATTTAACAAAGTACTAGCCTACATATAAGGATATAAACATCATGGAGACAAGAAGGAATGCTGTATAAAAATGTTCTTGTTCCTCAAAAACTATAAGAACTAAATTCAATTGTAAATGTAAGCAAGAAAGAAAATTGTAAATCATTTTAAATCCGGTTCTAAGTGCCTTAACTATTTCAAATGTAATACTCCATAATTCACAGACTATAGTTCTTCAAAAAGACAATGATAATGCGGAAAAGTGAAATACATATAAAAGGTAAGAAGTTCAAAAAGTAGGTTCTTTGATGCCACATGTTTTGAAAAGGCTGAAGAATTTATTTTCTCACTTGGTTAACACATGAAATGATAGTTCTACCATCTGAGTAGTAAATTCTGAGCACCTAGGAAAATGCTACATTTTTGCTACTCAAAATATTAAGAACAATGTTTAGAATAAGTAGTCTTTAATGTGTTTGAAATGATGCTGGGGATTATTATCAATTAATAATCGGATCCCTCAAATAGTCACCTAGAATATCATTTGATACATGGAAAGGATTAAAAATTATTACCTTTTCACTCATCCCAAATTTGGTAACCATCCGCTTAGCTATTTTTGTTGCATTATCAAAATCACTGGAAGCACCTAAAATAAAATAAAAAAATATATAGCTCAATTTTGAAAAATATTTCAACCAACAAACACAATTTGAAGTCATTATCTAAAAATCAACCTATTGTAATGGAATTCTATTCAGCTATTAAAAAAATGAAATTACAGAATTGGCCATTAGATAGATAGAAATGGAGAATATATATCATGCTAAGCGAAATTAGCCACTAAGAGGTCACTCAAAGGTCAAATGCTTTCTCTCCTATGCTGCTACTAGCATAAAATAAAAGGAAGGGTAAGATTACATAAAAAACCATTCAAATGCAGGTGCTGGGGATTTAGCTCAGTGGCAGAGAGCTTTTTCAGACCTGTCAGCCCAGGAAAAAAAAAAAACATTCAAATGCAAATTAATAGACAAGCTAAAGGAAGTACAATAGAATAAAAGAGAAAAGAAGAAGTGAGGAAGGATGGGAGGGAAAAGAGGAAGGGAAAAGGAGAGTGTAATGGGGGGATTAAAAAAAAGTATATTTTAGACCTCTTAAGATACTAAAAATTTCCCAATCAATAAAAACTGGAAGTCAAAAAAACAAAAGGGGTGGGAGGAATTGGTAGAAGAAAGGGACCAGGAGGCGGGAGGAAGTGAGGAACAGGGGAAGTGCTGGGGAGGGATTTAGACCAAATTATACCGTTACATTGTGTGCATATATGACTATAACAACAAATCCCATCATTATGTACACTATAATGCACCAATAAAAAAAGTGGAAAAAAATTAAAATAAAACCAACCTGTTGTAATATGGTCAGTTCCAAATATAAGCTCTTCTGCCACTCTTCCTCCCATACTAACATCCATTTGTGCAAGCAGCTGGGCTCTAGTTTCATTCCATCTGTCATTCTCAGGCAACAGTGACACCTATACAGTGAAAAAACAAAACAGAAGAAGATAATTCAAATACAGTTCTAAAACAGATGCATTAAAAACCACAACTATCATTTAACTCTTAGCATAGAAAGTAATGTTACAATGATTCTGAAAGCAAAAAGATACTTAATAAGACCATCATCAGGTGACCAAGGATAAAATCAGTGACTTAGAAAAAATTCTTTATAAAGCAAAAGTTCCTTTTATAAGCAATATGTAGGTAGGTAATGCTTAAGTGGACTATTTTACACCCAGATTTATAAAAATGTTTAAAAATTCACATCAGAAAGATATGAGAATGAAACTTGTACTAAATGAGAGAAATCTTAGAAAACCTATGGAACATCATTTCTCTCTCAATTTAGTTATTTAAGAATTATACTTTACTGTTATTACATTATTAAAATCTCATAATGTCAAAATACAATGTCTGAAATACATTATAAAATATGCTTTATTAACAAAAATTTCACAAATGTTTATACTGGATTTCGAAATGGTTCAGGAAATAAAAGACTCCTATCAAAAAAATTAGGAAGCAGCTTAATTTTCTTTATAATTAAACAAAAATTTCCTACAAAAGTTTCTGGAAAGCTTTATTTGAAAGCAAATACAAAATTAAAGAAACTTACATGCCCAAGTGTTGGTCCTCGTGGCATGATTGTAGCTTTGTTGATAGGCATTGCATCTTTTGTGTAATATGCAATAATAGCATGACCCGATTCGTGATAGGCTGTGATAGTTTTGTTTTTGTTATCAATTTCCACACTTCTTCGTTCAGGCCCTACAATAAAAATTTAAGTAAAATACTTCACTAGAAAGGTGTATTTAAATCAGTGAAACCCATTCTCTATTGCAAATCAAATCTGCTTTGTTATTAATATAAAATAACAACAAACAAAAATCTCCTTTAAGTCATTCTTAGACTAACAATCTAGGGGCTGGAGCAGTGGCTCAGTGTTATGGTACTTGCCTGGTACACATGAGGATGCAGGTTGAAACCCCAGCAAATACACACTATGAAGTGTCAGAGCGATGAAAAACTAAACCAAATTGATTCTCTCTCTCTGTCCCTCTCTCTTTAAAAATTAAAAAAAAAAAAAAAAGAGTAACAATCTAATATTAACAAATATTTCAAAGTTTAAAATGAGTAGATTCAACCCGCAAAACACAGAAGTTTTAATTAAATGCTAACCAAAATCATCAGAAACTATCATCTTAATCCTTATATCAAAAGGGAAAGATTACTCTATTTCTAGAAAATAAACGTTCAAATTAATAGGAATACCATATTATTCCGTTTTTAAGATAATCCAAGATTTAAAAATCAAAATTACATACAGTCGGTAAAACTAACTATCCTTTTTATCAGCAATGTTAGACAAAAGGAAATGTCAGGGCACCCTACCACAACCACCAGTCCAATCATATAAGCTACTGAAATATATTTGTTCTTTAAGTAGCCAAATTGTGTTACTATTTGAAAATAGCATATATTTTCACATTCTTATAACCTTTCTTCCTTTTTGTAGTTCAAGGGCCTCATGTATATGAGCCAAGTGATGTAACACTAAACTACACCACCAGCCCTACCTTTCTTGAACATTTCTTTCAGTCAGAAAAAAGGTCTTCCAAAAGAAAGACAAAAGTAATGAATTTGCTACACTAAAAACTAAGTTCAACGTCAGTGAAAAAATGTGTATTAAAATGAAAATGTTAGCATTTTTTGGCAATTGCTGACTCTCAAACAGGGAATTTATGAAATTACTTATTACACATCTTGACTACTACTCAGACACTGAAGTTTTAGAGTAAGATTAAATTCAACAAAGCCAGAAGTTTTAGCTAAAGCTTGCCTGTATTATTTACCCAGCCCCCAAATATTCCTTAACATAATGGAAATGATAAGACAGGAAAAAAGGAAAACCTACCCATTAAAATTTTATCTTTGGAAAACTCTAGTTCCTTCATGGTAACCATATCTTTTCCATCAACAGCTGCCTTTAATGCAGCTTGGTTCACAAGATTCTCCAACTCTGCTCCAGAAAACCCAACAGTACCTCGAGCTATAATTTCTGGATCAACAGCTTTGTAAAAAGAGAATACAATATTAAAAACCCAAAATAGTAAAAGGAAAGTGATTCACAAAGAACTCACATTTAGTGGGGGGGGGGGGGGTCAACTGTTTTGAACTATACCAAAATATTTATCTTAAAACTCAAATTTACAAAAATTCTCAAAGAGTACAAAAATATGCCATTAAAACTGCAATTGGGTAAACTGCAAAAGTTACACGTTGAAGCTGGAGCAATGGTTCAGAGGTTCAGCACTTGACTGGCATGCGCAAGGACCAAGGTTTAAACTCCAGCACCACATACACAAATAAATATCCGAAAAACAAAAACCAGATGAAAAAATAAAAAATCTCTCTCTTTAAAGGCACCTGAACTGTGGCTTAATATATTTTGGAAAGTGAGATATTAAAAAAAAAGTTATGAATTTTTGTGGAGAAAAAGATGTATATTTGTTTGACAGGAATTAGAAACTTCACACATGACCTATATTATCAGCCTAAGCACAAATTATAAAAAGTACACTCAACAGATAAAATTCTGTTTCCTGAACTTCATGTTAAAATACCTCAGACACAAAAGCTCCTGTTATTGTAGGAAACAAATTTAGTTTCATGTATTGGTTCAGTTATCCTGTGAACACTGCAATTTTTGTAGCATCACTTAACTGGATCCATAATATTTCCATGTATCTTGTTTCATATATTGTTTCCTCTCTTATGGTACCCAAGCTTATTATATCATAAGCTACTGTTTCTAGAGTCTTATAATTTTGTATTTTATAACTGTATTTTTAAAAATCTATACATTTTTAGATATATCTGTCTGAATAACCCTATTAAAATTTTTTTTGGAAAAAGGTAAAACTGACAGAATCCCCTGAATACATGCTAATTAAGGAATGAACTTTTTAAAGGACATAGAAGTGGGAATAAAAAGGACACATAAATAAACTGGTCTTGCAAGACATTATCAAATAAGAAGGGCAAACAGAGTGAACTCTATTATCATTTTGGGGAAATTATGATGTTTGCAATATGGAATTATACTTACACTTATCAAATTTTATTTTATTGAGATACCATTTTAAAATTTCTGTTCGACCTTTTACATCTGGCCTTGGAACTGTAACTTGCATGTCAAAGCGACCAGGACGTATTAAGGCACTAAAGGAAAAATGCAAAAAGAAAATTAAATAAGCTAATTATGCTAACATACATTAAGCACATGCCTTAAGTGATAGTCTCAAAAACCAGAAGATGACTGGGCACGGCAGCATATGCCTAGAACCCCAATTACTTGGGAGGCTAAGGCAGGAGAATGCCAAGTTCAAGATCAGCCTGAAAAACATAGTGAAATACCCTATTCAAGAACAAACAAAAACAGAATACAAGGTAGAACAAAGGCTCATTTAGAAATACTTGTACAGCTAAGGTAGCATATACCTTCAGAAACAAATGCAAGATGGTCAAAGAACAAACAATTCTACAGCAGACTATTTTAAGAACCACACACCATCTCAACCACTACACAGAGTGAGATGAGAGTATCAGGCAAAGACAAACTTTTGATCAAATGAAAACATGAATAATTTCTATAATAAAATTAAAATTTTTAATAGTAATTTTAAAGTTAATATATATATTACAGGGGCTGGAGCAGTCCTTGCATGCACGAGTATGTGAGTTCAAACCCCAGCACCACGTACACAGCAAAGTCTCGGAGCAATGAAGTCCACTAAAACTAAATAAAATTGTTTCTTGCTTTCTCTCTCACTGTCCCTCTCTTTAAAAAAATAAAAAAATAAAATAAATATATATGTAAATATATGTATATATGAAAAAACAGTAAATTTTATTTTTAAAATGCTTTCCACCTAAAATTTTTGTGGTACGTAAGAAAAATCTTTTAACTGCTTTATAAATGGATAATTTAGTTGTTTTTAATATACATATACAGAGTTATGCAAACTTAACATCAGTGTAAGTTTAGAATATTCTCATGCTCACGAAAAGAAATGTATCAACTGGCAGCCACCCCATAATCTTCCAATCCTTTGGCAAAAGCTAATCTGTCTCTGTGAATTTGCTTATGGTGAACAGTTCATATAAATGCAATCATACAATATGATCTCTCTGATGAGCTTTTGCTTTCAGCCTTGTCATAACACAAAGCAGTACTTCACAAAAAAAATTCTTTTAATACTTACTTATCTAATGCTTCTGGAAAGTTTGTGGCTCCTATAATGATTACTCCTTCATTGGGTTTAAAACTATTTAGGGAAAAGAAAAGTACCTTTACAAGAAAACTGAAGTGCAGCACATATACAGCAACAAACTACACAAAACTGTTTATCATTAATTTTAGTAATAGCCAAGAAAAGAGACTAATTAGAAAAAAAAATCAATCAACTTTGATCATATAACTTCAAAATATATGCTATGCTTAAGAAAACATGACCTGGTATGAAGAGCTTAGGTGCCTAATTTTTTAAAAATTACTTCTGAATTTACTAATTCAAATTATTTGCTTTTTTCCAATATAGTCCCAAAATGCCTTATACTGACTTTCTAAGATATTTCTTTAAAAAGTACCACCACTGCTTGATTTTTATATTATGCACACTGATCTAAGCTTTAGTGTACACAAGTTCTAGTCATAAATTGTATAGAAACCAGTGTGCTATATGTTTATTTTTGAGTATGGTGCTAGGGATTGTAGACAGGGCAACCATTCTACCACTGAGCAGCCCACTTCTTTACTTCTTTAAATAGACTACTAGTCTCAGCTTGAATCACTGCTTTCCTATCATAAACATAATGCAAGAAATAAAAAAAAAAAGGTACACCCATATCACAATTTAAAAAAGGAATTGGTATATCAAAATACCCAATTAGTAATGGAAACTATACAAATACTGAGAGAAAAATCTGTCTTGATTTCCTTCACAAGGGACTACTGTGTTGCCTATATTAATCATACCATCAAATACTTTATGGGAACAATTTGCTTAAGGTCAAGTTCACATATAGCAAATGCTGGGAGGTATTATTATCCTAAACAATTTTTAAAATGAGATAAGTCCTAATTTTTAAAATATATCACTATACTTCACAGACAAAGGAAGATTCAATTACCCATCCATTTCAGCAAGCAGCTGATTTATAGTCTGCCTTGAATATGGATGCATTGGAGATTCAATTCTCTTTCCACCAACAGAATCTAATTCATCAATAAATATAACACAAGGAGCATTTGCTTTTGCTTCCCCTAAGAAAACAGAAAAGATTCCAGTAAGATAAAATAAACATTTTAATATAAATATTAAAACCTGTAGGACTGTCAGAGATCAAAATAAATAAAACAGAGAAAACACACAAACTGAGATCATTTTTTTTAAACCAAGAACAGTAGCTTTGAGGGTGGAGGCAGGACTATAACAGAGACTAATATAAAATAAAACCAATTAGTCATTCATTCCTTCTAATTGTACAAACATATATAACCAAATATGACGCTAATAACTGTTGATACTACACAATTGAATAAAAAGAAAATAATCTGAGTTTTTCTACAGCCCCTAATCTCATGTAGCACTATTGGTAGCTTATTATAATTCTAACTATTAAGAAAAAGAATGTAGATCTATTTTACTCCTATATTATTTTAACCCCCCCCCAACATTTATTTCAGCTTACTAGCTATTATGGTTTGGAAGAAAGGTGTCCCCCAAAGGTTCATGTGAGACAATCCAAGAAGGCTGAGGTAAAACGATTGGATCATGAAAACTTTAACTCAATCAATGAGCTGGTCATTGATTAAGTTAAAGGATCAGGGATTAACTGGTGACTGTAGGCTGGCTGAGTATAGTTGGAAGAGATAGGTCATTTGGGGCATGCCTTTGAGTATATATTCTGTATCTGGTGTGGACTATCTCTCTCTCCATTTCCTGGAGCCAGGCACTGACCCACTTCCTTTTGCCACTCTTTCACCATGATGTTCAGCCTCACCTCAAACTCCAAAGCATGGAGCCTTTTTCTATAGACTAAGACCTCCAAAACTCTGAGTCCCTAAATAAAGTTTTCCTCCTAAAACTGTTCTTGTCAAGTCCTTGGGTCACAGCAGCAAAAAAAGCTAACACAGAAATTAGTACCGCAAGTGGGGTCATTGCTGTGACTAACCTAACCATGTGGTTGACATATTTTTAGAGCTTTCTGAAATTTGTGGGAGAACTTTTGATATGTGTAGCAGTACAAGCTGGAAATGCTTTAGACTGTTGTAAGCAAAACTTAATGGGTGCTTGTGGTGGGAACTCAGACCAGAACGCTGATAGGTCTAAGTAAAGAAAGGGTTCAAGAAGTTTTAGAGAAGGAAGATTCTGTTGGAAACTGGACTAGAGGCCATTCCTGTAACGATCTAGCTAAAAAGCATTCTACATTTTGCCCATGTCCAGAGACTTTCTGTGCAGCTGATTTAAAAGCAATGGACTTATTAATCTGGAGGAGAAAATTTCTAAGCAACATAACATTCAGGCTCTGGCATGGATATTACTGGCAGCAGGAGCAGAAAACAATGGAAAGATTTGAAAACCTTGCACAGAGGGAGTAAAACTAGGGCCAAGGAAGTGCCTGTTGTTAAAGACATCACCCACTAAAGAAACACCGTGCCTAGAGACAATAAGAAAGATGGCTTGAGGGCATCTTCAGGAATTGGCAAGACCACACTCATTTCAGCCTCAAGGGACTAAATATTCCTTTGAGACCAGTGAGACACCCTATTTGCACAAGGGGGCCTAGGAAGATTTTTCAACATGCTCAACCACCCAGGCACTCTGAGACCGCTGTAGCCGTGGTCCCCAAAGGACTGGCTACTGCACAAGATGATGGCAGGCCTTGGTGGCAATCCTGGTTTTGCAGGATTGCAGGATGCTGGAATTAGGGGGTTATAATAGCTTCCACCGAGATTTCAAAAAAAGGCTTGGGAGGCCAGGCAAAGTGCCCTAGGGTCAAAGTCCCTGTACACTGCACAAGAGAGGGTGATGTGTGGTAATGTGAGGACGCCCCCGAAGCTGCAATGGAGATTCTCAAGATTAAGAAATGCTAGTACTTGGGGCTGGAGTGGTGGCTCAGCAGTTTCGGTGCTTGCCTGGTAAGCACGAGGACCCGGGTTCAAACCCCAGCTCCACGTACGCAACTGAGTGTTGGAGCAACTAAGGCCATGTGAAAAACTAAATAAAGTTGTTTCTCTCTTTCTCTGTCTCTCTCACTGTCCCTCTCTTTAAAAAAAAAAAGAAAAGAAAAAGAAAAAGAAAAAAAGAAATGCTATTACCATGGAACCTTTGCCAAAGAAAGCTGCCAGGAATTAAACCAGACAAGCCAATGGAAAGGTCACATGGACTACAGCCTGCAAAGCCATTAAGTGCAGAGCTCCACAAGCCTTTTGGACAGAACACCATTGCCATGTGCTCAAGATGCCAGAAATGGAACTACAGTATTTGTTTATTCTGTTGGATTTCAGACTTGCTTTGGTTCCATCCCTTGTATCAATGCACCTATTTTTCTAAATGGAAATGTATATTTTGTGCCTTTATGTATTGGATACATCTAACTTGATTTAGTTTTTCACAGGGGTTCATGTTTAAGAGTTTGCCATGAGTCTTAGAGGAAACTTTGGACTTGGACTTTTGGGCAGTCTTGGAACTGTTAAATCTATGGGGACTCTGGAAAACAGACATGTATTCTATGAGACTGTCATGAACTTTCGGGTGCCAAGGGTGGAATGTTATGTTTTGGATGAAATGTGTCCCCCAAAAGTTTATGAGACAATCCAGGAAGGAGAAGGGGAAATGATTGGGTTAAGATAGCCTTAATCAGTGAGTTCATCACTTCATAGGGATTAACTGGTAACTGCAGGTTGGTAACGTATGGCTGGAGGAGGTAGACTGTTAGGGGTATGCCTTTGGGTAATATTTTGAATCTGGTATGGAGTCTATCTCTTTGCTCCCAGCAATTATGTTCAGCCTCACCTGGAGTCCCAAGGAATGAAATTGGCCCTCTGAAACCTTGAGCCCCCACATAAACTTTTCATTCTAAAATTGTATAAGTCACATTAATGAGAGCTAACTAAAACACTGGCAATTAGCAAAGAAACACTCTTCCCCTAAAATTAACAAAATTTAACATTATAAAAGACTCATCAAAACATACTAAAAAGATTTCTAATGCGGCTGGCTCCCACACCAACAAACATCTCATCAAATTCTGATCCAGAAGCATAATAAAAAGGAACATCAGCTTCTCCTGCCACAGCCCGGGCAAGAAGTGTCTTTCCAGTTCCTGGTGGTCCAACTAAAAGTATTCCTAAAAAAAAAACAACAAAAAAAAGTAAACAAGAATGATGCAAAACAATTTTAAATCTCTTGATATGAGCCTGTAAAACACATAATTATTAATTAATATAATTTTAAGATTGAAGGCACAACAACCACCAATATTTTCAAACACAGCAACATATTTATCTCTGATTTACTTCAAGATCTCCTCTATAGCAAAATTTCTTATATCATTTAAAGATTATTTACATATCAACAGACAAGACAGAAAATCTAAAGGCAAAGAAATATGTTTATAATTAAATAAGATTAAATTCACATTAAAAGACAATCACATATAATGCACAAATCTTGATGTTTTTCCATAAAATAATTTAAGAGAAAAATTCCAGTAACTTTGGGGAAAATTAAAAAGACAAAAAGTACTGGACTCCCTAATTAGCATATAACTTCTCCGTAAACGTAAACACTACATTAATAAGGCAATAAAGCTATGCTGCATTTTTTAAATTTGTTCCACATACTTTTACATACTGGAGGGAAATGTTGTTACATATTCATGCATAGCTATGTAGCATTTTTTTTTCAGGGCTGAGAACCGAACTCGGGGCCTTGTGCATGCTAGGCAAGTCCTCGCTATGTAGCATTTTAACCTAACAAAAATTTTAAGGAAAGCTCAAAATAGCCTCAGGAATATCCTAGTATTGCCGTGTTTTAGTGACTCTTAACTCACTTAAATCTTATATTAATCTCTGTAGATTTTATTAGTCTCTGTAGATTTTATTAGTATCTGAGGATTTTTCCATAAATTTATAAAATACTCCTTGACTTGAAAATCAAAGAGTGTAATTTTTTCAATGGTTTTAAGCAATCATTCTATGTTACAATATTGACTTCATAAATATACCCTAAATTTTTAGCAAGGGTTCATGTAAACTTTCTCAGTTGAGATGTTTGCTAGTATAAGAACTAGTCTTAAAAAAAAAAAAGAGAGAGACTGTTTCTCTTTAACTCAGCAATTCCATTTCTATAAGTTTATTCTAAGGAAATAAGGATGAGGGCAAAGAATGTATTAAGATGATCATCACAGCACTATTTCTAATAGCAAAAATTTGGAAACCATTTAAAAGTTCAAGGGTGAGGGTCTGGAGTGGTGGCTTAGCAGTTGAGTTCTTGCCTAGCAAGCACAAAGACCCAGATTCAAACCCTTGCACCACACACACAACTGTCAGAGAAACAAAAACTAGATGAAAAAAATAAAATTGAGTTTCTCTTTCTCCCTCAAAAAATAAATAAATAAATAAATAAATAAATAAATAAATAAAAGTTCAAGGGCAAAAGATGTAGGTCAGTGGTAGAGCACTTAGCTAGCAAACATGAGGCCCTGGGTTCAGCTCCCAGCACCACACATACAAAAAAGTTCAATATAAATGGTTAAATAGCACTCATAAATACCAAGTTATTATTCCTCCACTATTGTAAAGATCACGAAAGACCTCTTTCTATCCCACTACTACCTCTCCCCACAAAAATGCTGAGAAATTGTTTCATACTAAAGAAAAAAATCTAAGTGCTACATGTGATCTTGTGAGATGAGGAATGGAGTCACTACAAAGGACAAAGGATAATAGTGAAAAAAGTGCTGAAATTTAAATATGGACTGTGAATCTGATAATAGCTTTGCATCCATAATAAATGTACTGATTTTAATAATTATATTAGAGTTATATTTTTAAAAATCCTATTAGGAAATACTCAAATATTAGAAGTAAAGGAGCATTAAGTCTACAAGCTATTCCTTTTTTTTTTCTTAAGACAAAGAGGAGAGAGAGAGAGAAAGAGAGAGAGAATCAATTTTTATTAATTTTTTTCATCTGGTTTTTGTTTCTCCAACACTTAGTTCTGTATGTGGTGCTGGGGTTCAAACCTGGGTCCGAATGCATGCCAGTAAGCATTTTAACCACTGAGTTTCGGCTCCAGCCCCTACAAACTATCCTTAAGTGGTTTAAAAAAATATTTACACATAAAGAAACAAAGTGAGGAAACTGCTTAAAAATAGTAAGGATTAAGGTAATGAGAAGAACACTCTTTGTACTGTTTTTGCAACTTAAAGTTACAAAATACATCAAAATCTTAGATTACAAAAAAAGGTTATAGAACTGTATGTTTGGAATAAGCAGCACATTTTAAAAAATAACAATGAAGAATTAAGTTGCAAGTAGTTAAACTTTGATAAGGCAAAATTAGTAATATTCTGGTTTTTTTTTTAACATCAAATTATGGTAAACACAAAAAAATGTACCTTTTGGAAGTTTACCGCCAAGTACAGTGAATTTCTGTGGATTTTTCAAGAATTCAACAACTTCCTGTAATTCTTGTTTAGCTTCCTCCACCTAAAAAAACATGGATTGTCACATAATTTTAATGGTTAAATTTGCTTAGATTATCAAGATCATGTGTTTTAAAATCCTAACTTTAATTTAGATATGAAATTAACTTGGCTTTCTCTATTTCTCTGAAAAATGTATACAAAAACGTCCCCAACCACATATACAAAAGGCTTTCTCCTTACCCTAATTTCTTACTATGTTTTTGTCCTTATTATGCCAACCAAAAACAATTAAACTTCTTACAATTTTCTGTGACAAAAAAGAAATCAAGTACACTGAAAGGGTGAAAAACTTCCATGTAGAGAACTCAAAAAAATCCCAAAAAACACAAATAATCAACAAATGGGCAAAATAAATGAACAGACATTTCTCAAAAAAAGGAATACAAATGACTAACAAATATGTGAAAAAATGTTCAACATCTTTAGTAATCAGGGACATGTAAATCAAAACTAAACTAAGATTTTATCTCCAATCAAAATGGCAAGTATTAAGAATATAAATAATAAATGCTGGCAAGGATGTTGGGGGAAAAGGTACATTCATACACTGTTAGTGAGATGGCAAACTAATACTATCACTCTGAAATGAAGTATGGAGACTTCTCAAGACTGGACCTACCCAGTGACCCAGCTATCCCATTCCTTGGTATTTATCTAAAAGAACTAAAAGCTTATCATACTAATATAGCCATCAATATTTATAACAGCACAATTCACAACAGCCAAGTTACAGTGCCCATCAACAGATGGATTAAGAAAATGTGATACATACATAAAATGCAGTTTTATTCAGTCATAAAGAAAAACAAAACCATAAATGGAAAACATCATGCTAAAGTGAAATAAGCCAGACTCAGAAAGTGAAAGGTCGAATATTTTCTCTCAAAGGCAGAAACTAGAACAAAATAAGAAAAGAAGACAGTAGAGAGGGAAGACCCCATGAAACTAGAAGGGAGATCAGTGGAGTAGAAGAAAGGGGATGGAGTAAGAGGGATGGGAAAAGGGAGAAACTGTGCAACGAGACTGACCAAATTATGATACATGTATGATATGTAATGTAACTGAATATACCACAGCACATTCAACCTTTATGTGTATTTATAAAGTACCAATTTAAAAAGCAATAATAAATAACTGGAAAGAAGAAGAGCAAAGTAGAAGAAAGGGAATGGGACAGGGAGGGAGGGAAGGCTAAGATGAACTAGTGGGGACTGAAATGGAACAAATTATATTCCACGCATGTATGATTATTTAAAAATGAACCTCACTATTATATACTAAAAAATATTTTTTTAAAAATTTAAAACGAACAAAAAAATACCTGGAGAGGAACATACTAAACTACAGAACACTCTTCCTTAGGCCAAAAAGCATTCTGAAAACCTAAAATTTTTAGGTAATGACTATTTTCTATTTCTAAAAAATTTCCCATAAAAATATAATTGTTAAAGAATTATCAAAGTATTGTTGTTTTCTTCTTCTTGTTTTGGTTAGGTTTGGAATGGTCTTTTAAAGTTATTCTGATAAAACCATTAAGATTTTACTAAAATTCTTTTATGAAGTTAATGATCAAAAACAAATCTCTAGCCCAGTGTACTGACATATTCCTGTAATCCCAAAGACTTATGAACCTCAAGCAAGAGAATCTCAAGTTCAAGGTCAGCCCCAACAACCTAAGGAAATGTTCAACAACTCAAGGAGACCCTGTCTCAAAATAAAAAATAAAAAGGACTGAGGATGTAGTTCAGTGGTAAAGCATCATTGGGATCAATCTCTAGTACTAAACAAAAAGAAAAAATCCAAAGTTCTACTCACTCCTAGGACTACAAGAAAGAGAATATATGTTCACCAAGACACAAGTACAAAAATATTCACACCAACACTACTTGAGCCAAAAACCTGAAACAACCAAAATGTCTACTTCAATCAAAAGTATATAACATTGCAGTATTCATATAATGGAATATTATGCAATGAGAATAAATGAAGTACAGCTCCAAATAACATAGCTGGATCTCACACACTATGTTAGGCAAAACAAGCCAGATCCCAGGGGCTGGAGCAGTGGCTCAGCAGTTACTGGCATGCGTGAGTA